>CM019708.1:9131930-9164430 GCA_009760885.1 Achatina immaculata
AGTGTCTGGGACACATGATAGAAGATGACAGGAAGTGTGAAATGGAAACTGACAGAATAGGAGTGGCTAAATGAACCATCAACAGAATAAGAAAGATTCTTATCTCCAAAATGATGTAGCAAATGAAACAGAGCAGGATCTTTACTATCATTAGCTCTGACAGACAGCCACTTTGGTGCAGACCTTACAGGGGGGGGGGGGGCAGTACTGGCCTTAGAGAGGTATAGTTAGCCTTGCTTCCTGTACAAAACAGCCTCACATAGGCCATGGCTGAAACTTATTCAAATCTAAACTTGTCTCCCTGGCTCCCATAATAAAAACAAAAATATAGCACTCATTACTTACAAACTCTGCCACCCCTGTATGTGTGTTAAACACTGTATCTCCCTCCATGGCCACAAGCCTTTTGCAGATAATTTCCCTGGCATCATGTGGTTTTCGGCAAAACACAATATCACCCCTGCAAATACACAATAGTTTTATTTCAAAACCGACTGGTTGGTTGATTGATGAACTCTCCATACTGTAAACATGTCCCTGGTAGCCAACGCTTGTGGCAGATTTTGAAAAAAAGAGTCTTCAAACAGAATTAGAGACCAAATCCTACCATATCCATGACCACCTCGACTTCTCAGCTAAAGCTGCTTGGCTAGAGCGGTTGCCAGTGAGCACGAAGGCTGAAATCTTAAAATTTTGCCTCTAACGCGAACAAAATGAGACATTGTAAACTGGACCTATGCTTCTCGAAGGAGTAACCGGTGCTCACATATAAGGCTACAGTGAGCTGTTAACTTCCTTAGGGCTGAACTAAGAAATTTTCCATCAAGATCTACCCCTTTATGAGTAAACTCTTCCATAATCTACTGGTCAAGTAATAAGACAATGGCTTATATCTGGAAATAACAGCAAGAAATAGGATGGTTAGCAAAGTCCATAATAACTTAGTGTATATGAGTCTACTGCTTGGTTTGCTAATCTGGTGGTACCGGTTTCAGTCCCAGCAGTGGGATTTTTTTCTGGTACACATCTAAAAAAGGCCCCGGGGTTGACCCAGCCTCTAAAAATGGGTACTAGACAAATCTGGGAAGGTAAAGCGGCCAGGCATGATACTGACCACATCAAACTTTCATGTGCCCAAGGTCATGGAAAATACGGGCCTAACACTGTATTCCCTAATATGCCTTAATGGCATGGAAACGGGAAATTTACCTTTTACCTTTTTACCTGTATGTGTCTACATGTACACAAATACATACAGACCCTTTCAAAGAACTATAAAAAAATGAAGTATACAAATACATACAGAACTTTTCAAAGAATTGTAAAAAGTAACAAATACAAAATATGGCTACGGCAAACTTTTCCTCATCTAATGCCCTGCAGGCAGATGTTGGAGGTCAGGCTTTCTTATAGATCTTGAGTCTTGATATTTTTTCCTATGTTCATTTGGTGACTTTCTATCCCACCACCATGCTGGACTCTTCATGATCTTTCTCTTTTGGCGTTTCCTTGCCTCTATTCTCATTTATCTTTCCTGCTCTATTTATGTTTCATGACTTTCTTTTCTCATTATATGACCAATAAATGATGGCTGTCGTTTTCCTATGGACTGAATTAGACTTCTTTCTACAGTCATTTCTATCTGTCATCTTAGCTATCCATAGTATTCTTTAACACTCTTCTAAGAAACCACATCTCTGTTGCATATGGTGATCTTTGCCATAAGCTTTACAAGCAGTAGCAAGATATTCACACGTTCATTATATATTATGACTGCAAGTGCTGGCAACCATCCTCATTCATTCTGTGTGGTCCTTGGTGTGTCTGATCAATTCTGTCATCCTCCTTTTCCCAGACCAGCAGGTAGGCCCATTAAGATCTTTTTCTCTTGGCCCACTCCTCTTTCATATTTTCCCTTGAGTTTTCCAGGGACAATCCAGGCTTCTGTCTTGCCACGAGACACACACAGTCTTTGGCTGTAATGTGACAACAATTTGATATTTCAGCCGCTGTTGTCTTCAACCACCAGACAACACCATGACACAACATAACCACCAGACAACAACATGACACAACATAACCACCAGACAACAACATGACACAACAAAACCACCAGACAACAACATGACACAACATAACCACCAGACAACAACATGACACAACATAACCACCAGACAACAACATGA
This sequence comes from Achatina immaculata, assembly GCA_009760885.1. Lineage (NCBI taxonomy): Eukaryota > Metazoa > Mollusca > Gastropoda > Stylommatophora > Achatinidae > Lissachatina > Lissachatina immaculata. The sequence goes on from CM019708.1 coordinate 9,134,117, forward strand.
CACAACATAACCACCAGACAACATGACCACCAGACAACAACATGACACAACATAACCACCAGACAACAACATGACACAACATAAAAAACTGAAGAGAGAACAGATGAAACAAATAAGAAAAACAAATATAAAATGTGCCAGGTCAGTGCTTCCCAAAATAGGTGGTTCTGCATGCACACACACACACACCCCCCCCCCCCCCCCCCCCCCCCCGGGTGCACTAGGGGTATCTGGGGATGAAGGAGTCTGACGGAAAAGTCAACAGGGAGCAGAAGAACCAACTGAGCAAAAAAATTTTTTAGGGTGGAGGGTCTGGGTGGTGAGTGGGCAGTGGTTAGGTATGTGGTCCGGAAGGTACAGGGACAGCAGCCAAAAAAGTCTTGGAACCACTGAGCTAGAATAATAAATAACAACAGATATCATAAAAAAATGTTAAAATGTTAAATGAGTTATCATCACTGAACTAGGACAAGTCTTTTAGTTATCTGATCTCCTTTACTGAAGGGAGATCTCAGCACAATGCATGATATCATCACTGAACTAGGACAAGTCTATCAGTTCTCTGATCTCCTTTACTGAAGGGAGATCTCAGCACAATGCATGATATCATCACTGAACTAGGACAAGTCTATCAGTTCTCTGATCTCCTTTACTGAAGGGAGATCTCAGCACAATGCATGATATCATCACTGAACTAGGACAAGTCTATCAGTTCTCTGATCTCCTTTACTGAAGGGAGATCTCAGCACAATGCATGATATCATCACTGAACTAGGACAAGTCTATCAGTTCTCTGATCTCCTTTACTGAAGGGAGATCTCAGCACAATGCATGATATCATCACTGAACTAGGACAAATCTATCAGTTCTCTGATCTCCTTTACTGAAGGGAGATCTCAGCACAGGGCATAATACTGCAGAAAACAGTGAGAATTCTCATGTGCAGAAATGGTGTGATAGAGAGAAATGATTATCAGTCCATGAAGCTGACTTGAAAATGATTCAACTGTTCTTGCTCTCAGATCACAAAAACAATTTTGATTCTCGGCAGAAAAAAAAAAGCTTGCAAGACAAAGTAATGCTTTAACATTGTAAAGTTCAAAGGCCATAATGTGTTATAGCTTCAACTTTTTAAAAGACTGAGCTTTTAAAGATGATATGCTCTCTCTCTCTTAGCCCCACTATCTTTGCTTCCACAGTTATGAAGTATCTGTTTCCAGTTGAACTGCCCACAGCTCATCAGCTGCCAGTCTCAAACACACTCCTTCTGGATGAGGATGCGGCTTTCCTATCTACTGTACCACCCATACCTCAAATGGATTTTAAAAAGTCAACACAAAACAAAACTTTAACCACCTCAATCAGTTACTCACTTTTGTAGAAGGAGAGCATTGACATAAAATGGAGAAATCAGGACCACATCTCCATCTTGTATTGTAGGTTCCATGGACACATCTTCACACTTCAACATGGTGAAAGAAATATTACAAATTCAAAACTTATTATAATAAATTTTTGCGTTAGTATCTTGACTGACTGCAGTTCATACTTATTGTATTTGTATCTTCAGTTTGGCTATTTTTCAGAGTCCTCAAGTTAAGTGAAAAAATGCTGCACAGGTAAAATGAGCACTGATTGGGTACATGAGACCCAAATGGAAGATCTTGATTTTGCAGATGACATACCTCTTATCAGTGACAATGTGAAATCAATGCAAGTAAAAACAGATACCCTGTCTTCAATGGCTAGTAAAATAGGACTTGAAATTAACAAGGATAAAACAAAAATAATGAAACTTCTCATTAATCATGAAGTATAAATATATGTAGAAGGAAAGGCTGCTGAAGAAGTTAACCATTTTGCGTATCTCAGCAGCTACACAGACCAGGATGGTGACACCAGAAAAGAAGTTAGAATTCGAATTGCAAAAGCAGCACTGACCTTCAATAATCTTGAGAACATATGGCATTCAAAAGTTATAAGCACAAAAACCAAGTTAAGATTATTCAATCCAAATCTGATATCCAGTCTCATTTATGCACGTGAAAGCTGAAAAACAACTAAAGAAATAGACAATAAATTAGACTCTTTCAAAAACAAATGCCTCAGGAAAATACTCAGTATAAAGGGAACAAATTCAAGAACAACGCAGAGATAAGACAGCTAAGCAAACAACAACCTGTCTCGTGTGATCAGAAAAAGAAGATGGACATATGGTCACGTGATGAGAAGAAACAACCAGAGGATCCCCAAACAAGCTATCAAGTGGAACACAACAGGCTGAAGAAAAAGAGGTCGACTATGTGAAACTCTAAAGAGGACATTGTTAAGAGAGCATTGTTCAGTGGGCATAACATCCCTTGATGAGACTGAAAAACTCACTGAAGACAGGAAATCTTGGCGATCTACCATGCGGGGCCTGTGTGACATTTAGCGGCACGGGAAGGATGTAAGATGTAAAATTTGGTTTGGTTTCACATGCGTGTGACTGGTTTTCATGTGGAAATCTTGGCATCCCGTACAAAGACATGACAGCCATTGTTGAACCGTGTTCTCTTGCAGACATTTTTTTTTTTTTTTGAGGCTGTCACTCAAGCTTGAGGATACCATGAAAGGATGTGATCCCACTGGTTTGTGAGTGAAAAATTACAACGTAAGAAGGATTCAAACCCAAAACCCTTTGATCAGTAGGTGAACTTTCATTATTAAACTACCTTTATCTCAAGTGAGACAGGGTACAAAATAACAGCAAATATATCCTAACATCTTGAGACAGGGTATAAAATAACAACAAGTATATCCTAACATACTGAGACAGGGTACAAAATAACAGCAAGTATATCCTAACATATTGAGACAGGGTACAAAATAACAGCAAGTATATCCCAACATATTGAGACAGGGTACAAAATAACAGCAAGTATATCCTAACATCTTGAGACTGACTATATTAATCTATCTAATAACTGAAGCTTGTTCAGATCATTGTACATTTTGGGCCAGGTTACAGAAGTTCAGCACAGTAACAAGTGCAGAAAATATTCCAGCCAAGTTATCATGGGAAGATTCAAGTTTCTGGTTATAATTTCATTCTCTTATTCACTATAACAAAATTGTTCCTTCTGATGGCTCAGTGGAACTGAAGTGCAAAGAGGATGAATCATTCCTCCAATAACAGCAGGTAATCACTAATATCAAAAGAATGAGTATGTAGCCCAGTCAATAGTGACTATGTTTGTCTTGCACAAGTGTGCTAAAATCCAGATGTAAAAATGGGTACCTGATACACTGGTTATGAGAAAAATGGTCTTTAAAATGATGACACTTGCAGGGCAATGGACACTGGATCTCCAGAAAACATAGGTAAGCAAAGTGAAAGAAATATTACTGTAGATAAGCAAAGTGAAAGAAATATTACTATAGATAAGCAAAGTGAAAGAAATATTACTGCAGATAAGCAATGTGAAAGAAATATTACTGTAGATAAGCAAAGTGAAAGAAATATTACTGTAGATAAGCAAAGTGAAAGAAATATTACTGTAGATAAGCAAAGTGAGAGAAATATTACTGTAGATAAGCAAAGTGAAAGAAATATTACTGTAGATAAGCAAAGTGAGAGAAATATTACTGTAGATAAGCAAAGTGAAAGAAATATTACTGTAGATAACCAAAGTGAGAGAAATATTACTGTAGATAAGCAAAGTGAAAGAAATATTACTGTAGATAAGCAAAGTGAAAGAAATATTACTGTAGATAAGCAAAGTGAGAGAAATATTACTGTAGATAACCAAAGTGAGAGAAATATTACTGTAGATAACCAAAGTGAGAGAAATATTACTGTAGATAAGCAAAGTGAGAGAAATATTACTGTAGATAACCAAAGTGAAAGAAATATTACTGTAGATAACCAAAGTGAGAGAAATATTACTGTAGATAAGCAAAGTGAGAGAAATATTACTGTAGATAAGCAAAGTGAGAGAATATTACTGTAGATAACCAAAGTGAAAGAAATATTACTGTAGATAAGCAAAGTGAAAGAAATATTACTGTAGATAAGCAAAGTGAAAGAAATATTACTGTAGATAAGCAAAGTGAAAGAAATATTACTGTAGATAAGCAAAGTGAGAGAAATATTACTGTAGATAAGCAAAGTGAGAGAAATATTACTGCAGATAAGCAAAGTGAAAGAAATATTACTGCAGATAAGCAAAGTGAAAGAAATATTACTGTAGATAAGCAAAGTGAAAGAAATATTACTGTAGATAAGCAATGTGAAAGAAATATTACTGTAGATAAGCAAAGTGAGAGAAATATTACTGTAGATAAGCAAAGTGAAGAAATATTACTGTAGATAAGCAAAGTGAGAGAAATATTACTGTAGATAAGCAAAGTGAAAGAAATATTACTGTAGATAAGCAAAGTGAGAGAAATATTACTGTAGATAAGCAAAGTGAGAGAAATATTACTGTAGATAACCAAAGTGAGAGAAATATTACTGTAGATAAGCAAAGTGAGAAATATTACTGTAGATAGCAAAGTGAAAGAAATATTACTGTAGATAACCAAAGTGAGAGAAATATTACTGTAGATAAGCAAAGCAAAGTGAAAGAATATTACTGTAGATAAGCAAAGTGAAAGAAATATTACTGTAGATAAGCAAAGTGAAAGAAATATTACTGTAGATAAGCAAAGTGAGAGAAATATTACTGTAGATAAGCAAAGTGAGAGTAATATTACTGTAGATAAGCAAAGTGAGAGAAATATTACTGCAGATAAGCAAAGTGAAAGAAATATTACTGTAGATAAGCAAAGCAAAGTGAAAGAAATATTACTGTAGATAGCAAAGTGAAAGAATATTACTGTAGATAAGCAAAGTGAAAGAAATATTACTGTAGATAAGCAAAGCAAAGTGAAAGAAATATTACTGTAGATAAGCAAAGTGAAAGAAATATTACTGCAGATAAGCAAAGTGAAAGAAATATTACTGTAGATAAGCAAAGTGAAAGAAATATTACTGTAGATAAGCAAGGTGAAAGAAATATTACTGCAGATAAGCAAAGTGAAAGAAATATTACTGTAGATAAGCAAAGTGAAAGAAATATACTGTAGATAAGCAAAGTGAAAGAATATTACTGTAGATAAGCAAAGTGAAAGAAATATTACTGTAGATAAGCAAAGTGAAAGAAATATTACTGTAGATAAGCAAAGTGAAAGAAATATTACTGTAGATAAGCAAAGTGAAAGAAATATTACTGCAGATAAGCAAAGTGAAAGAAATATTACTGTAGATAAGCAAAGTGAAAGAAATATTACTGTAGATAAGCAAAGTGAAAGAAATATTACTGTAGATAAGCAAAGTGAAAGAAATATTACTGTAGATAAGCAAAGTGAAAGAAATATTACTGTAGATAAGCAAAGTGAGAGAAATATTACTGCAGATAAGCAAAGTGAAAGAAATATTACTGCAGATAAGCAAAGTGAAAGAAATATTACTGCAGATAAGCAAAGTGAAAGAAATATTACTGTAGATAAGCAAAGTGAAAGAAATATTACTGCAGATAACCAAAGTGAAAGAAATATTACTGCAGATAAGCAAAGTGAAAGAAATATTACTGTAGATAAGCAAAGTGAAAGAAATATTACTGTAGATAAGCAAAGTGAAAGAAATATTACTGTAGATAAGCAAAGTGAAAGAAATATTATTGTAGATAAGCAAAGTGAAAGAAATATTACTGTAGATAAGCAAAGTGAAAGAAACAGTATTGTAAATAAGCAAAATATTACTGTAAATAAGCAAAGTAAATGATGAACAGCTGTGAATACGTAAAGTGAAAAAATAAGCAAAGTCTTGTGAGAGAAATTTTTAAAATACAGAAAGTAGCGTACCTTACCGAGCCCACAAATATGTCGTTGCACATAATGGACAGTGCCGGCCCCAAACACTGTATACACCAGGATTTTCCTCAGCCTTGTCAGCATTGCCAACGAGAGGGAATGTTTCTGACTTCCAGAGGAGAATATTAGAGACTGTCAACTCCCGGATTGGTGTTTGTGACACGAGTTGAGCATACCAAGACCTGTCCAAATAAGAGTTAAAAATCTGTGTTGATATATTAGTCCGCGGTTTGCCCTTTTGTCTCTGAAGCCTGCACTATATCACGAGGTGACGGGAGATGGCGGTAAATTGTTTTTCTTTCCCGTTGTCCACGCTGGCCCCCACAGTTTGCTTATAGTGAGTACCGTTTATGTGCCATGAGTTTTAGAAAGTTTGTGAAGTTGTTATTTACGGGACAAGAGAGAGAGAATAGAGGGAGAGAGAAGGAGCGAGTGTGTAAATGAGTAAGACAGTGAATGAGAGAGTGAGTGAGAAAATGAATGAGAGAGAGGGGGGAGTGAGAGAGAGCGCGAGTGAGACAATGAATGAGAGAGTGAGTGAGAAAATGAGAGAGAGAGAGAGAGAAAATGAATGACAGACAGTGAGAAAATGAATGAGAGAGAGAGAGAGAGAGTGAGAGCTAGTGAGAAAATGAATGAGAGTGAGAAAATTAATAAGAGAGAGTGAATGAGTGAATGAATGAGACAATGAATGAGAGAGAGGGAGTGAGTGAGTGAGACAATGAATGAGAGAGAGAGAGAAAATGAATGAGAGAGAGGGAGTGAGTGAGTGAGTGAGGCATTGAATTAGAGAGGGGGGGGGGAAGCGAGGAGTGAAAAAGAAAGAGTGAGTAAGAAAGAGAATGAGTGAGTGAGTGATATATATATATATATAATAAGTGTCTAAGGACAGTAAATTCTGACTGGAAAACAAAACCCAAACAACTTTTCTTCCTATTATTCCAGGAATGTTGCATTAATGTTCTAGAAAGTTTGTGAAGCACATAAGTTATGATGAATGATCTTCTATTTACTATAAGTTGGTTGTATAAAATTTGTGAATCATATAAGTTACGACAGATGATCTTCTATTTACTATAAGTTGGTTGTATAAAATTTGTGAATCATATAAGTTATGACAGATGATCTTCTATTTACTATAAGTTGGTTGTATAAAATTTGTGAATCATACATAGGTTATGATGGATGATCTTCTATTTACTATAAGTTGGTTGTATAAAATTTGTGAATCATATAAGTTGTGAGAGAAATTTTTAAAATACAGAAAGTAGCGTACCTTACCGAGCCCACAAATATGTCGTTGCACATAATGGACAGTGCCGGCCCCAAACACTGTATACACCAGGATTTTCCTCAGCCTTGTCAGCATTGCCAACGAGAGGGAATGTTTCTGACTTCCAGAGGAGAATATTAGAGACTGTCAACTCCCGGATTGGTGTTTGTGACACGAGTTGAGCATACCAAGACCTGTCCAAATAAGAGTTAAAAATCTGTGTTGATATATTAGTCCGCGGTTTGCCCTTTTGTCTCTGAAGCCTGCACTATATCACGAGGTGACGGGAGATGGCGGTAAATTGTTTTTCTTTCCCGTTGTCCACGCTGGCCCCCACAGTTTGCTTATAGTGAGTACCGTTTATGTGCCATGAGTTTTAGAAAGTTTGTGAAGTTGTTATTTACGGGACAAGAGAGAGAGAGAATAGAGGGAGAGAGAAGGAGCGAGTGTGTAAATGAGTAAGACAGTGAATGAGAGAGTGAGTGAGAAAATGAATGAGAGAGAGGGGGGAGTGAGAGAGAGCGCGAGTGAGACAATGAATGAGAGAGTGAGTGAGAAAATGAGAGAGAGAGAGAGAGAAAATGAATGACAGACAGTGAGAAAATGAATGAGAGAGAGAGAGAGAGAGTGAGAGCTAGTGAGAAAATGAATGAGAGTGAGAAAATTAATAAGAGAGAGTGAATGAGTGAATGAATGAGACAATGAATGAGAGAGAGGGAGTGAGTGAGTGAGACAATGAATGAGAGAGAGGGAAGGGGAGAGAGCGAGTGAGTGAGTGAGTGAGGCATTGAATTAGAGAGGGGGGGGGGAAGCGAGGAGTGAAAAAGAAAGAGTGAGTAAGAAAGAGAATGAGTGAGTGAGTGATATATATATATATATAATAAGTGTCTAAGGACAGTAAATTCTGACTGGAAAACAAAACCCAAACAACTTTTCTTCCTATTATTCCAGGAATGTTGCATTAATGTTCTAGAAAGTTTGTGAAGCACATAAGTTATGATGAATGATCTTCTATTTACTATAAGTTGGTTGTATAAAATTTGTGAATCATATAAGTTACGACAGATGATCTTCTATTTACTATAAGTTGGTTGTATAAAATTTGTGAATCATATAAGTTATGACAGATGATCTTTTATTTACTATAAGTTGGTTGTATAAAATTTGTGAATCATACATAGGTTATGATGGATGATCTTCTATTTACTATAAGTTGGATGTATAAAATTTGTAAAGCACTTAAGTTATGGTGGATAATCTTCCATTTACTATAAGTTGGTACATGTTTGTTATTTTTGGTCATTCAATTATTGTTGAACCAGAAAAAGTTGGTGTGCCGCAAACTCTAGTTGTAATGCTACACAGGCTTCCTGCATCGTTTGCTGGCTCAACGGTTAGTCACAGAGGCTTGGTGAAAGCACATCGGCTGTATATGAATATCTAACATCATAATTTTCTGTGTCTGTGAGCTTTCATTCATGACTGTTGGGGGAGGCGGGGCGCTAGTCTAAACTTTGGTGGTGTGGGTGTTTGAATATAGTGATAAACTGTCTGTACCTCTTGCACCGAACAGAATTTGCTGCATGAAAATCAACATATGGTGTTATCATTTTCATTTCGCTGACCGACCAGGTTATCAATTTTTGACAGGAGTTAAGTTGTTTGTTTATTTAAAAAAAAATCTCATTAAATGAGAACATCTGAATCTCTACAGAGCTTGCCAGGCCCTGTGGAGGGAAAGGGAGGGAATGGCTTGTCCCAGTTGGTGAGGGGACAGGTTGTCACAGCTGGTGAGGGGACAGGCTGTCACAGCTGATGAGGGAGAGAGGTTGTCACAGCTGGTGAGGGGACAGGTTGTCACAGCTGGTGAGGGGACAGGTTGTCACAGCTGGTAAGGGGACAGGTTGTCACAGCTGGTCCGAGAGGACCACAGGAGATCCCCGAGAGGACCACAAGAGATTCAGAGTATCGCGGGGCTTGGGCCTGTATTCTCGGTGGGTTACTGCAGATAAGCAAAGTGAAAGAAATATTACTGTAGATAAGCAAAATGAAAGAAATATTACTGCAGATAACCAAAGTGAAAGAAATATTACTGCAGATAAGCAAAGTGAAAGAAATATTACTGTAGATAAGCAAAGTGAAAGAAATATTACTGTAGATAAGCAAAGTGAAAGAAATATTACTGTAGATAAGCAAAGCGAAAGAAATATTATTGTATATAAGCAAAGTGAAAGAACTATTACTGTAGATAAGCAAAGTGAAAGAAACAGTATTGTAAATAAGCAAAATATTACTGTAAATAAGCAAAGTAAATGATGAACAGCTGTGAATACGTAAAGTGAAAAAATAAGCAAAGTCTTGTGAGAGAAATTTTTAAAATACAGAAAGTAGCGTACCTTACCGAGCCCACAAATATGTCGTTGCACATAATGGACAGTGCCGGCCCCAAACACTGTATACACCAGGATTTTCCTCAGCCTTGTCAGCATTGCCAACGAGAGGGAATGTTTCTGACTTCCAGAGGAGAATATTAGAGACTGTCAACTCCCGGATTGGTGTTTGTGACACGAGTTGAGCATACCAAGACCTGTCCAAATAAGAGTTAAAAATCTGTGTTGATATATTAGTCCGCGGTTTGCCCTTTTGTCTCTGAAGCCTGCACTATATCACGAGGTGACGGGAGATGGCGGTAAATTGTTTTTCTTTCCCGTTGTCCACGCTGGCCCCCACAGTTTGCTTATAGTGAGTACCGTTTATGTGCCATGAGTTTTAGAAAGTTTGTGAAGTTGTTATTTACGGGACAAGAGAGAGAGAGAATAGAGGGAGAGAGAAGGAGCGAGTGTGTAAATGAGTAAGACAGTGAATGAGAGAGTGAGTGAGAAAATGAATGAGAGAGAGGGGGGAGTGAGAGAGAGCGCGAGTGAGACAATGAATGAGAGAGTGAGTGAGAAAATGAGAGAGAGAGAGAGAGAAAATGAATGACAGACAGTGAGAAAATGAATGAGAGAGAGAGAGAGAGAGTGAGAGCTAGTGAGAAAATGAATGAGAGTGAGAAAATTAATAAGAGAGAGTGAATGAGTGAATGAATGAGACAATGAATGAGAGAGAGGGAGTGAGTGAGTGAGACAATGAATGAGAGAGAGGGAAGGGGAGAGAGCGAGTGAGTGAGTGAGTGAGGCATTGAATTAGAGAGGGGGGGGGGAAGCGAGGAGTGAAAAAGAAAGAGTGAGTAAGAAAGAGAATGAGTGAGTGAGTGATATATATATATATAATAAGTGTCTAAGGACAGTAAATTCTGACTGGAAAACAAAACCCAAACAACTTTTCTTCCTATTATTCCAGGAATGTTGCATTAATGTTCTAGAAAGTTTGTGAAGCACATAAGTTATGATGAATGATCTTCTATTTACTATAAGTTGGTTGTATAAAATTTGTGAATCATATAAGTTACGACAGATGATCTTCTATTTACTATAAGTTGGTTGTATAAAATTTGTGAATCATATAAGTTATGACAGATGATCTTTTATTTACTATAAGTTGGTTGTATAAAATTTGTGAATCATACATAGGTTATGATGGATGATCTTCTATTTACTATAAGTTGGATGTATAAAATTTGTAAAGCACTTAAGTTATGGTGGATAATCTTCCATTTACTATAAGTTGGTACATGTTTGTTATTTTTGGTCATTCAATTATTGTTGAACCAGAAAAAGTTGGTGTGCCGCAAACTCTAGTTGTAATGCTACACAGGCTTCCTGCATCGTTTGCTGGCTCAACGGTTAGTCACAGAGGCTTGGTGAAAGCACATCGGCTGTATATGAATATCTAACATCATAATTTTCTGTGTCTGTGAGCTTTCATTCATGACTGTTGGGGGAGGCGGGGCGCTAGTCTAAACTTTGGTGGTGTGGGTGTTTGAATATAGTGATAAACTGTCTGTACCTCTTGCACCGAACAGAATTTGCTGCATGAAAATCAACATATGGTGTTATCATTTTCATTTCGCTGACCGACCAGGTTATCAATTTTTGACAGGAGTTAAGTTGTTTGTTTATTTAAAAAAAAATCTCATTAAATGAGAACATCTGAATCTCTACAGAGCTTGCCAGGCCCTGTGGAGGGAAAGGGAGGGAATGGCTTGTCCCAGTTGGTGAGGGGACAGGTTGTCACAGCTGGTGAGGGGACAGGCTGTCACAGCTGATGAGGGAGAGAGGTTGTCACAGCTGGTGAGGGGGACAGGATGTCACAGCTGATGAAGGGGAGAGGTTGTCACAGCTGGTAAGGGGACAGGTTGTCACAGCTGGTCCGAGAGGACCACAGGAGATCCCCGAGAGGACCACAAGAGATTCAGAGTATCGCGGGGCTTGGGCCTGTATTCTCGGTGGGTCACAGAAGCGGGATTGCGTGACACCGTAGTTTTCGTTGCACCAGTTTAATCTAGAGTTGGACTTTCTCACCGGAAAACCTTGACGTGGTCTGGATATCAGCATATACCCGCTGGGTGAGAGGTGGTTGCCTACCCAGCCTACAGTTAGACTTTCTCACTGGAAAACCTCGGCGTGATTAGGATGCGCATATATCCCCGTCGGACACTGGTCCAGTGTCTCCGACTTTAGCATTTGTGGTCGTGGCCGCTACCCTTCCTAGTTGTGACCAGGACGGAGCTTTTGTCCAGGAGGACGAATCCTCCCCACTAGGAAGTTTCACCCCTGGGTTAAGCCGGTTTAGGCGTATTATCACAGTATGGGCGTATTTAGGCTATGACCGACCTCTAGAGTGGAGGTACCGTGACATGAGTAGTCATCAAGTTTCACCCTTGGGTTAAGCCGGTTTAGGCATGTTTCACCAGTATGGGTGTATACAGGATGTGGCCAGCCTCTAGAGCAGAGGTGCTGTGGTATGAGTAGCTCTTGCCGCAAGACTACTGGAAATACCGATTAGACTTCATGTTATCCTTTACATCACCTTTTCCACAGCGGCGCTGCACAGCAACCCTAATCGCATTTCCTTCATTGGCCGGGAGAAGTTTCATCCCATGTGCGGCAGCCAAGAATATTGGCAGCAGTGTCTTAGTTTAACTCCTGGGTTAAGCTGGTTTAGGCATTCTGCCCCAGTATGGGTATATGTAGGATGTGGCCGGCCTCTAAAGCAGAGGTGCCGTGATTTGAGTAGCCCTGACCTGGAGACTACTGGTTACTTCACTTAATCCTTTCCATCACCTTTTCCACTGCGGCGCCGCGCGGCAACCCTAATCGCATTTTTCTTCATTGGCTGGGAGAAGTTTCACCCCACGAATGGCAGCTGAAGATCTCGCCAGCAGCGGGAGTGGGTTATAATCTTACATCCTTCCTGCGCCGCTAAACGTCACATAGGGCTCGTATGGTAGTTCGCCAAGTTTTCCTGTCTTCGGCGAGTTTTTCAATCTCATCAAGGGATGTTATGCCTCTCTTAACAGTGTCCTCTTTTTCTTCAGCCTGTTGTGTTCCATTTTATAGCTTGTTTGGGGATCCTCTGATTGTTTCTTCTCATCAAATGGCCTACATATTTCCATCTTATTTTTCTGATCACCCATGAGACAGGTTGTTGTCTGCTCATCTGTCTTATCTCTGTGTTGTTCTTAAATTCATTCCACTTTATACTGAGTATTTTCCTTGGGCATGTGTTTTCAAAAGAGTAATTTCTTGTCTATTTCTTTAGTTCATTTCCAGCTTTCATGTGCATAAATGAGGGTGGATATCACATTTTCTTCTTCTTCGTTCGCATTGTCTGTCTATATCTGCAGTCCTGTCTATTGGACAAATTTCACTGTTTTTTGTAATTCATATATGGAACCATAGATCTTATCTTCTTTAGTGGTTTCACTGGGCCAGTAATTATTTCTCAGTGTCTCATAGTTGGTGCAGTTTTAGAGGATATGTTCCACATTTTGGGGCACCTGGGCACATGTACATAGATTAGTAGTACCAAGTAGATATCACATTTGAATTGAATAATCTTGATTTTTGTGCTTATAACTTTTGAATGCCATATGTTCTCAAGATTCTTGAAGGTCAATGCTGCTTTTGCAATTCTAATTCTAACTTCCTTCCTGGTGTCAGAGCGGGTTATGGCAGCTATTGTTTTCAGTCCTTGAGGGGAGATAAAAAAGCAGGGAGTGTGCAATACTTCTCTAGCAGATTCACAACACCATGGGACCATGGTGACCCCTGCCCTGTTTGCCAAGCTAGAGATGGGGGCACAGGGTCTTGATCAGCTATGATTTGCCAACCTTGACACTAGCATGTCAGCTGTGGGGTCAGTAACTGCCTAGCTGGACAGTGTCTTCACTGTCATATGAGCAAGTTAAAATTTTCTTAAGTATGTCTCGTCCAGCATTACAAGTCCTCCACCTCAGTCATGCTCCTCATACTGCAACAAAGACTGTGAATAACCTTTTCATTATCATCTTTGTTAATATCTTAACAGAAATTTGTTTTAAAAAAAAAGGGGGGGGGGGGAATAGATGTTAACAGGTGCCTCATGTAGAATGTGCTCCAACAGCCATTTGCACTGACAAAAGATAAAAATGACAAAAAATTAAAACAAAGATAAAACAGAAATATAAGGACACCTGTAATTTATCTAAGAGAGGTGTTTCCCAGCTCCCATAAAGACGGGGTGAAACTAGAGAAAGAGTGAACCACATGAAGTGGGTTAGAATGCAGGAGAAAGGGAGGTAAGATAAATGTAGTCCTATCATGCCATGTAGACACTGAGGGGTGTTAGTGCCCATATCTTCCTTGACCCGTTGGCACACTAGAGGGTGAGGTGGTCAGCATCATGCCAGGCTGCCTTTCCTTCCTCAACTCCAGAAAAAGTCAAGTACCCATTTCTATAGTTGGGTGACTGGCCTCCGACCAGATTCTCATGAGAGACTAGTGTACTACTAGTTGTTGCTTACATGCCCACAAGAGACTAGGTGTACTGACCAATTTGTTGCTCACATGCCCACAAGAGACTAGGTGTACTGACCAATTTGTTGCTCATATGCCCACAAGAGACTAGGTGTACTGACCAATTTGTTGCTCATATGCCCACAAGAGACTAGGTGTACTGACCATTTTGTTGCTCACATGCCCACAAGAGACTAGGTGTACTGACCAATTTGTTGCTCACATGCCCACAAGAGACTAGGTGTACTGACCAATTTGTTGCTCACATGCCCACAAGAGACTAGGTGTACTGACCAATTTGTTGCTCATATGCCCACAAGAGACTAGGTGTACTGACCATTTTGTTGCTCACATGCCCACAAGAGACTAGGTGTACTAATCACTTTATTGCTCACATGCCCACAAGAGACTAGGTGTACTAACCACTTTATTGCTCACATGCCCACAAGAGACTAGGTGTACTAACCACTTTATTGCTCACATGCCCATAAGAGACTAGGTGTACTAATCACTTTATTGCTCACATGCCCACAAGAGACTAGGTGTACTAACCACTTTATTGCTCACATGCCCACAAGAGACTAGGTGTACTAACCACTTTATTGCTCACAAGAGACTAGGTGTACTAACCACTTTATTGCTCACATGCCCACAAGAGACTAGGTGTACTGACCATTTTGTTGCTCATATGCCCACAAGAGACTAGGTGTACTGACCATTTTGTTGCTCACATGCCCACAAGAGACTAGGTGTACTAATCACTTTATTACTCACATGCCCACAAGAGACTAGGTGTACTAACCACTTTATTGCTCACATGCCCACAAGAGACTAGGTGTACTAACCACTTTATTGCTCACATGCCCACATGAGACTAGGTGTACTAACCACTTTATTGCTCACATGCCCACAAGAGACTAGGTGTACTAACCACTTTATTGATCACATGCCCACAAGAGACTAGGTGTACTAATCACTTTATTGCTCACATCCGCACAAGAGACTAGGTGTACTAACCACTTTATTGCTCACATGCCCACAAGAGACTAGGTGTACTAACCACTTTATTGCTCACATGCCCACAAGAGACTAGGTGTACTAACCACTTTATTGCTCACATGCCCACAAGAGACTAGGTGTACTAACCACTTTATTGATCACATGCCCACAAGAGACTAGGTGTACTAACCACTTTATTGATCACATGCCCACAAGAGACTAGGTGTACTAACCACTTTATTGATCACATGCCCACAAGAGACTAGGTGTACTGACCATTTTGTTGCTCACATGCCCACAAGAGACTAGGTGTACTGACCATTTTGTTGCTCACATGCCCACAAGAGACTAGTGTACTAACCACTTTGTCGTTCACATGCCCACAAGAGACTAGTGTACTAACCAGTTTGTCACTCACATGTCCTTGAGAATGCAGTCGTCAAAACTTTAAAAAAAATGAAGATTTGCAAGTAAAAGGAGAATGGACACCGCAAGACAAACATTATTTCATGTTACTGCATAACGAATTGCTGGCAGATCTGCCAAATGAGACGCTGTTGAAGGAAAAATATGCCCTGCAACTTGCTTCAAAACCATCTACAGCAAAGAGCCATTACTGTAACGTGTCACTAGTTACAAAGACTGACTTTTTTCTTTTTTAAACAGAAATGCTCTCTTTTGGTGCCTCTCTCGAACACAGCGCCCACCCCCACCCCTGCATTCACATTAAGGTTTAATCTGATAGAAAAGCAACTGCCCAAATCCATTTATGACTTATTCTCTCTTAAGGTGACAAGAATTATGATTTATTCTCTCTTAAGGTGACAAGCATTATGATTTATTCTCTCTTAAGGTGACAAGCATTATGACTTATTCTCTCTTAAGGTGACAAGCATTATGACTTATTCTCTCTTAAGGTGACAAGCATTATGACTTATTCTCTCTTAAGGTGACAAGCATTATGACTTATTCTCTCTTAAGGTGACAAGCATTATGACTTATTCTCTCTTAAGGTGACAAGCATTATGACTTATTCTCTCTTAAGGTGACAAGCATTATGATTTATTCTCTTTTAAGGTGACAAGCATTATGATTTATTCTCTCTTAAGGTGACAAGCATTATGACTTATTCTCTCTTAAGGTGACAAGCATTATGACTTATTCTCTCTTAAGGTGACAAGCATTATGACTTATTCTCTCTTAAGGTGACAAGCATTATGACTTATTCTCTCTTAACACTTCCCAGGCCAAAGACAGAAAATCCGTTTTCCGGTTTCCATGCATTGTTGGCCAAAATGCGGATTTGGCGTTTTCGATGGTCATCTTATTTAAACTGTTTCTAGCGTGTTATTTAAAGTAATTTTTGGTCATCTGTATTTTTACTGCAATGTTAATACAATAAAATATTGTTTTCAATCTTCGTAACTTTAAAAAAAATAGAAATCTCGTGGTTTTAGCTGCTGGGAACACGTGTTTACGAGATCTCAGCAAGTCGACATTTTGTGCAAATGACAGAGCACACTTCTCTCGAGGACACTGCAATTTACAATGAATTATGCTCTGATTTTTTTGTCAGACTACCCTAGTGATGACTAAAAATCACTGTTTAATGATTCTAGTAATGAAATTGATCTGTTTCAAAGTGATTTCTGTGACGGCGATCGGATTAAAAATACGATAACTAGGCACAGTGTTGCTGTGTCAAAAGTGAAAATTCAAGTGACAGTGTGATTGTGATTCAATGTCAGGATATGATGTTCCAACAGTAATTTCACATTTTTCATGTGATATAGTTAGCAGTGATATGGGTGTGTGGGGTAACATTGATTCTACACCAGTTCTTGACAAATTTATAGGAAATCCTGGTGTTTCAGTGAATGTAAACAAACCAGACAGCATAGAGGAAATTTTCAGTACAATGTTTGGCAATGATTTTTTTAACCTGTTAGCTCATCATGAAAATTTATACTATGCACAGACCCAACATATGAACTAACCTACTGCCTTTTTGTCTGAAAATATAACACATTCAGACATGAACAAATTCTTTGGATTGATAAATTTGATGAGCCAGACTAGGAAGCCACACTGGAAAGATTATTGGACAACAGACCCTCTTCTGGAAACACCAATATTTTCAAAAACAATGAGCAGAGCTAAATTTGAGTATCTTGTGACACTTCTGCATTTCTCTGACGACAACTCTCAGACATTTCCAGAAACACGTAGAATTAGCAATATAAAATATCTGCTGGATTATTTTTTGCCTAAATTTCAAGAGTTGTGTAAACCGAAGCAGCAGGTTTCGACTGATGAAGGAAAGACAAAAGACTTGTCCGCATGATATCAACAATGCACAACAATGATTATCTTGAATAGTAAAGGATCATGTCCTGGTGAAGCCTGAGGATGAAAGCACTAAAAAAGCATCATCTAGGAAGTGCAGCGTGTGCTTGGTCAATGAGAAAAAGAGTGAAACAAAATTTTTTTGTAAAAGTTGTCAAGTCCCATTGCATCCAGATAATTGTTTCACAAGATTTTTTTTTTTGAGACGACGAAAACAATAGGCCGTGACCCGGTGGTACTGCAAACCGGGCACACCCGTAACGAGATGCGGACCTTGCCCCCGGCATTCAATGTGCAGGGCAGGCCTCAGACATCTCGTTTGTTCCAAAATAACAAAGTGTACATTCTACAGAGCGCAGAACTACACTTTGATCTTAGCCAAAAGGTCGAGATGCTCTCACGTCTCACTAAAGTGCTTTGTTTCACAAGATATCACACACTCAAGAAGTACTAGAGGGTCTTGGGAGTCTGTCTACCAACCTGGATCAATTTATCTCAATGGTGAGTAGAGATATGCATGTTTTTCTAATTCCACTCAAAAAGTTCATTTTTCAGAAAAATGGCTGGGAATTGGGGGTTTTTCAGGGTAAAAACTGTGGTCCACAAAGTGTTACGGTGACAAGCATTCTTTCACATGAATATAAATCATACTGTAAACACACCTCTAGAATTATGATTCTGGTTTTATTGTAACTTACCTGTACAGTAAACTATTAACAATTCTTCGTTATCTCCCTCTCGGTGACATTGTACTAGTGTCCCTTTCACACAAAATTCAGTGATTGATTAATATGTTCTCACTAGTTGACTTTTTAACTATTTGCATTACTTTCTCCTTTATTTATTTAAAACCAAAACTCCAGGATATGACACAAAACAACTGCAGTTACTACATCAACGAAACAATTATTATGTCAGTTGAGAAAACTGTGACCTTTCGCGCGCGCTCAGCTGGGTTGCGTAAGCGAAGCCCTCCAAATGTAGACTGGCCGTGAATGCGGGCATATTTTGGTGATAATGTGGGTTCTGCTCCGGATGATCGGTTAGCAGGGTAGGGGTATCCCCTATCAAAGGAGAAGTAAGACGACTCCTTACCTCCGTTAGTCTACGGGACACCCTTGGGCAAAGTGAAGTACCCGTATAGCCCCCCGATCAGGGTGACGTGAAGCCATGGGAGCAGATGGTGGATGGAATGGGAGAGCAGCTGACAGATAATCTTGGTTATGGTAACCATTCTATGATGGTAGGCAGATGATCTCAATGTAGGGACAATGGCTACGATCACTGACTAGTACAGTCACTGCCCGGAAGGAAAGCAATAGTAAACTATCTTCTGGAAAAATACCAAGAAACCCAAGCAGCAATCATGGAAAGTCAAATAGGAAAAAAGATCTGGTGGTGAGTCCCCCAGGCCAGACAGATCTAATTTTAACACTGGGGAAGAGTGTGAGACAGAGGTCAGTACTAGTAATTGTGATGACGGACAAAATCCTGACGGTGTTACCAAGGAAAACTCCTGCATCAAACTAAAAAGAAAAATAAGAGTAGGAACATGGAATGTAAGAAGTATGTATGAGGGAAAATATCAAGTAATAAGTGACGAGATGAAAAGAACGGGGATACACATTTTGGGAATCTGCGAACATCGATGGAAAGGATCAGGACACTTTAAGAGCGAGAATGATAATATCTTTATATACTCTGGTGGAGATTTTTATTTGGACAAATCAACATTAAAAGCATTACTAGGCTACAATCCAGTAAATGGTAAAATCCTAACAATCAGACTTAAGGGCATTCCTAGAAATGTAACAATCATCCAGATATATGCACCTACATCAGCAGCAGAAGAAGATGAAGTAGAACATTTTTATAACACACTGCAAACGACAATAGACCAGGTACGGAAAAATGATATTGTATTAATAATGGGTGATTTTAATGCAAAAATTGGTACAGAAAGAGCAGAAGATGAAGGACATGCTGTAGGGAAATTTAGCATAGGACATAGAAATGAGGCAGGTGACAATCTAATAGCGTTTTGCGTGGAAAATGAGCTAATGGTCGCTAACACACTTTTTAAACAACATCCAAGAAGACTTTACACATGGACATCACCTGATGGTAAAACCAGGAATCAAATAGATTACATTTTAGTGCAGAGAAGGTGGAGGTCAAGCATAACATCAGCAAAAACTTTACCAGGTGCTGATTGTGACACGGACCATGAGTTATTAATAGCAGACATGAAAATAAAGATAAAAAAGACAGTTGCGGGATCAAGACCACTCCGCTTTGATCTTACAAATATACCAGAACAATACGGTATAGAAGTGAAGAACCGTTTCGAAATCCTGATGGCTGTACAGGAGGAGATGAATTGGCTACGCAGGCCAAAGATATCTTAATAACAACAGCTAAAGACATGGTTCCAGTAAAGAAAACACAAAAGAATGGATGGATTACAGCAGGTACACTAGAACTGATAAAACGACGTAGAGAAATGAAGACGCAATGGAAAGTGACAAACAACAAAGAGAAATATAAAACTTTAACAAAAGAAATACGAAGAAACATAAGAAAAGACAAAAAAACAATACATTCAAGATTGTTGTGAAAGAATAGAAGACCATCAGAAGTGTGGAAGAGATAGTGAAATGTTTAAAGAAATGAAGACATTGACGAAAAATGTCACACCTAAGCTAAATGTAATTTATGATGAGATGAGGAATACCTTGACAGAGACAGAGGAAATTCTAGAAAGATGGAAGGAATATTGCAAAGGAATGTATGAAACAACTGACTGTGGAAACAGAAATCAACAGTGTGAATTATTATTGGAGGAGAAAGAACCCGAACTGACAATAGAAGAAGTTTTATGAGCAATAAAGAATCTGAAAAATGGTAAATCACCAGGATGTGATGAGATAACAGCTGAATTTATTAAAGCAGGAGGAAAGGAGTGTGCAACAATCTATCATGCACTGTGCAAAAAGATATGGCATTCAAGTATTTGGCCAAAAGAATGGAAAAGAACTATATTCATACCACTGCCAAAAAAAGGCTTGCCAGAAATTATGCACAAACTACAAAACTGTTGCCCTGATTAGTCATGCCAGTAAAATTCTGTTAAAAATCATAATGGGTAGACTTCAACAGAAAATAGAAGAAGAAGTCAATATGGTCCAAGCTGGTTTCAGGCAAGGAAGAGGATCAAGAGATCATATATTCAATATAAGATTAATAATAGAGAAATGCAGAGAGTTTAATGTGAATCTATATTTATCCTTTATAGACTACCAAAGCCATTTGATTGTGTACAACACCAGAAACTTTGGGAAATAATGGAAAAAAAGGGATTTCCAACACATTTGACACAACTAACATCACTGCTGTATCTAGAATAACAAGCAGCAGTAAGAATAAATGGTCTGTCAGGGGTGCATATTGTCACCTTACTTATTTAACTTGTATACTGAAAATATAATGAGGAATGTTAGAGAAGATGTAGACAAAGAATATTACGATGCCATAACAATTGGAGGTTATGAAACACCAGAGATTAGATATGGTGATGACACAGTGTTACTGTCCACAACACAAAGAGGAATGGAAAAACTAATTATGTCAGTCCGTAAGAACAGCGAAGAGCAGAACCTCTATCTTAATGCAAAGAAAACTAAATTGATGACAACTGACAAAACAAACAAGGCAACTGAAATATATATCAATGAGGAAAAATTGGAAGAAGTGGAGTTTTGAATATCTTGGATCACTATTAACTAATAATGGAGATACAATGAGGGAAATTAAAAGGAGGACATCTATCGCTCTTCAGAAAGTAAAACAAATAAAGAATCTGTGGAAAGGAGCAGACAGAACAACAAAAAATAAGATTTTTAAGGGCATGCATCTTTCCCATCGCAACATATGCCTGTGAGACCTGGACAAAACAGCTGAGAAACACATAAATGCCTTTGAATGTAAAGGCCACAGAAGAGTTCTCCAAATATCATGGACACAAAAAAGAACAAATATATCTATACTACAAGAGCTTAATATTGAAGAAGGCTGGCTAGTGAAGAGGATTAAAGAGAGAAAACTTAAATATTTTGGACACATTAAACGTCATGATAATTAAGAGAAGACCGTATTGGAAGGATACATAATGGGAAAAAGAAAAAGAGGAAGACCAAAACGAAGATGGCTGCAAGACATCGTTGACGATCTGCAAATGGATGCATCAGCAGCAGGCCATCTTGCTCACAACCAAGAGGCCTACAGGAGTGCTGTTTGGGAAGCAAAGTTCCCCAAGGGACATGTAAATGAATGAATGCTCCGGATGACCACAATCAAGCGAGCTGCACCCATTTTTTGGTTTTCCTGCGCACACAAAAGCCTAATAGGATGCAACAGGCCAGAGGTTTGAAAAAAAAAGTGGAAGGTATTCCTGCCGTAATATTTAAAATACCTTATTCCTAAACAATGCTGATTTTCATCTTTGAGTCTTCTGTGAATTCTTTCTTGCTGGCAGAGAGTCTTGCTCAACGTTCATGGTTGAGTGAATAGGTCTACCGTCATTAATCAGGCTACCATTCGGCCTCTCTCACCCCTTTTCATGCCTTTCCCCCTGAGTTTAACTGTTTTTTAACTGTTGATTTTAAATGGGAGAAGTGCAAGTCTTCCACCTGCACACTTAAGGGCCATTGTACCGTTATTAAGAGGCCCAGTTTGAATATAGTAAAAGTAATAAGACAAGTTTGAAATGCTGTAAGAATTGCCAGAATATAACAAAAAGACACGACTGAAAAAGAGGTAAGCAGAATAGAGTATGAAATTGTATATTATTTTTTGTTACTGAATAGTATGCAGGAAACTCTATACTGTAGAGAGCGGAACAACAACACAACTCCTTCAAATCATCAGAGGAAGTACCCCCCCCCCTCAGACAAGTGTTTCGGCTCCTATTAAACTCCTGACACTCTAAAGGGGGGGGGGGGGGCTCTGGGTCATGACTCACAGAGGTCTTGTGAGTTGTTGCTTCCCCCCCCCCCCCCGGTCCCGGGATTGAACCCGTGATCTTCCAGTTGGCACTGTACTTCTGAAGTGCGTCTTTAGCGATTTAGCTACGGAGGACTGGTATTGGTTGTGGCAAATAAAATTACTTATGTTCCCAATGGCAACATCAGACAAACGCAGAGGATTACAATGGACCCTTGACACAGTGCTGGAGGACCTTGACTTTGCGGACGACATTTGTCTATTATCAAGCAGTCACAAAGATATGCAAGATAAAATAAACAAGCTAACTCAGAATGCAAACAACATAGGACTAAAGATCAACGTAGGAAAGACAAAGTTAATGAAGCAAAATGTGAACAACAGAAATGTACTCAGAGTAGATAACAAGTTAGTGGAGGAGGTCAACGAATTTGTATACCTTGGCAGCAGAGTAGTAGAAAATGGAGACAGCACAGAGGACATCAACAGCAGACTTACTAGAGCAAACCAGGCTTTTGCAATGCTGCAGACTATATGGAAATAAAAAAAACTAAGCATAAATATGAAAATCAAGATATTTAAGAGTAATGTTCTAAGTGTACTACTCTATGGAAGTGAATGCTGGAAAATCACCAAAACCATAGAAAACAAGTTGAATTCTTTCCAGACTAAATGTTTACGAAGAATTAGAAAAATATTTTGGCCAAACACCATAAGAAATAACATCTTATTGGCAGAAATGCAGATGAAACCACTGACAACAATTATTGAGGAAAGACGCTGGCGATGGTTGGGACATGTGCTCCGAATGACTGACAACTCACTACCAAAAATAGCACTAAGATGGACACCACAGGGGAACAGAAGTAAGGGTAGACCAAAAGAGACATGGAGAAGAACAACAGAAAGGATGTTGAGCAATAGAGGGCTCACCTGGGCAAGAGCAGAAAAAAGGCGAAGGACAGGCATTTGTGGAAAACCCTTGCGGAAGCCCCATGTGCCCTGGGCACTTAAGGTTCAGAGAGAGAGAGAGAGAGAGAGAGAGAGAGAGAGAGATGTTCCCAATGTTTGTTTCGCATACTCCACAGCCAGCATGAAGCCTTTTCTGTTGTTTCTGAAAGGCTTTTCAATGCCCTTGCTCTTGCTTGTCCCTTTATGTCCCAGTTGCTTACATAGGTCGTATGCTGATGTTGCTACGAATCTTCTTGCTCCCACTTCTACAGCTATCACTTTTGCCCTGATTCCTGCCCCCTGCCTCAGTTGCTTGACCAGATCACTGTACTTCTCACATTTGAATAAATGCTGTTCCTCTATTCTAGTTTCGTACGGAACCGTAAGCTCGATCATTATTAATTCCTGTTTTTCTGTGGAGTACACTACAATGTCCGGTCGCATTCCTGTGTTCTTGATGGCAGTCGGGTATAATAAACTGTTGGGGCACTAGCTGAAGCCGGGTTTGCTGAGTGTTTCTGGGTTAGTTATTCACTGTCTCCAGCCATCAGCTTCACTTCCAGGCTCTTTCAGACCTAAATTGGCAACACACTGATACAGAAGTCAAGCCAGTCCTGCATATCACTTGACACGAGGTTTTATTGATGAATCGGATGAAAACGAAGATGGTGATGACGATATTCTGACCGCCGGCAGGTTCGCCCTGCCACATGGCGAATCCATTCATACTTCCACAACTCGAGAACAGATATAAACATCCATTTTCTCGACAGATGCATCACATAAACCACCCTCTCAGGTACACATCCAAACGGAGGCTGACTGCACATTCACAGTCTCTCCCACAATTCTGTGTCATGGGTTTCTCAGCCCACGTGACGTTCTAGAACGGATCTCGATCGACCACGGAAAAGTTCAAAAACAGAAACGTAATAAATGTTCTTTCTGTTAAAAAACAACAGTTATCTCCCTATACTGCTGCAACTAGCTCGGTGCGATATTGCCCCTAAAAGTCTTGGATAAAGATGGCGTGTTCTGAAAATAGTAAACATGATTAGGGGGACGGGGACGCTGTCTAGCTTGTCATTCAGCGACCCCTAGCTAACATATAAGCGATAGGGTAGACAACGAATAATGAAACTTCCCATTAATCAAAATGGAAAAATACACGTAGAAGGGTCAGATGTTGAAGATGTCAAGCAATCTGCATACCTTGGCAGCTACACAGACCCGGATGGTGACACTAGAAAGGAAGTTAGAATAATTGCAAAAGCAGCATCGATCTTCAAGAATCTTGAGAACATATGGCATTCAAAAGTTATAAGCACAAAAACGAAGTTAAGACTATTCAATGCAGAGATAAAACAGCTGACTGAACAATACATTGTGACAACAGGAAAGACATAAGGCAAAAGAGGCCAAGGTAGAGAGAGAGAGAGAGAGAGAGAGAGAGAGAGAGAGAGAGAGAGATTGATTGATTGATTGATTGATTGATTTATTGAATGATTGATTGATCTTTATTTCAGAAGGGTTAAGAATTGGGCACGCAGGCCCGTCTGACATTCTGCCCTTTATCATACATCTTTCGCTTTATTCCAGACATTCTACAAATATACTGTTCATGTAACAAACATAATTAACATTGAAGCTGAGAGACATAAAATAAAACATTTACGTTTCGCTCTTATCCATTCACTCAGTACAGAAGTAACTACACACATATATAAATGACTATCTACTAAACAAAAATTCCAGGACTGTTTAGAATAAACAAATAACTGTATTCGGTATCTGTAAAAGCAGTCTAAAATAATTTTTTAAAGTTTTATGACTCATGGAGGCATGTAGTCAGCATCAAGTAGATATTGGGAAAGTTTGTAGTTGTAGGAAGGAGTATAATTTATATTTTTTTTATACAGGATGGGAGGGTATTCCAAAGATGAGCAAGCAGAATAACTAAAGCTTTTCTTGTAAAGATCAAGTCTTGGTTTTGGAAGACATATGTTGTTCAAGCGTTGTCTGCACGGTGGGCTAAATTTAAACAGGTTCCATAGATAAGGCGGGGCATGCCGTGAAAGAATTTGATGTACTAACTTGGCTTTGTTGAAGAGGAACCTGTTTTTAAGAGGCAGTATTTTGATACGATTGTGCTTGATCTTTGCCACTAATAAGCTTTATTGCTCTCTTTTTGAGTGAGCAAAGCCTCTTTGTATTTGACACTGAGGAACCATCCCAGATTGTTGAGCAATAGTCTAAATGTGTTTGCATATGTGATATGTAGTATGTCTTCCTTGTGTCTTGATCGATGAAGTGCTTAATTTAGGCTAACTGGTATACTTTTTATGCGATGAGTTTTGTTGGACCTTGCACATGAGAGTTCCAGGTCAGATGTTGGTCAATAATAAGACCTAGTGTTTTGTGCTCACTAACGTTTTCTATCTGTGATGTTTCCGTGCTGAGCCAAAGTGTTGTTTTTGTTGCGTTTTGTAGTTTCTGTCTCGTTGTTATGAGCATTGATTTTGTTTTATCGGTATTTATAATCATGCCATTGTTTTTTCTCACTCTAATTAAATTGTATAACTTGACCTGAAGCGATTCTAGATTAATACAATCGTAGTCACTGGTGTGCAGAGATAAGACAGATGACTGAACAACAACCAGTCTCACGGGTGATCAGGAAAAGGAGATGGACATATGTTGGTCACTTGATGAGAAGAAATGATCAGAGAATCCCAAAACAAGGTATCAAGTGGAACACAACAGGCCGAAGAAAAAGGGGCAGACCGCTTGAAACTCTGAAGAGGACATTATTAAGAGAGGCCAAGTTAACAGGCATAAAATCCTTTGTTGAGGTTGAAAGACTCGCCGAAGACAGGAAAAATTGGCGAACTACTTTGCGAGCCCTATGTGACGTCTAACGGCACGGGAAGGATATAAGATATGTCACTGGTGTAGACTGTGCAATCATCGGCAAAAAGGTCACAAGAGGAGTGTTTAAGATGAAGTGGAAGATCATTGATATAGATAGCAAAGAGCAACGGGCCTAGAATAGAACCTTGCGGAACACCAGTGTCAACTGTAGCAGAATTTGATACAGAATTGTTGAAGAATACTACCTGTTGTCTGTCTAAAAGAAATGATGCACTTAATTTTATTAGGTCATGGTGCAATTTATAAGTCTTTATTTTTCTTACAAGAATATCGTGGTCAATCATATCAAATGCCTTTTTAAAGTCGACAAAGATGGCACCACATAGTCTGTCGTCATTTATGTTTACTAACCAGTTTTTTGGTAAGAGCTGTGAGGCAGGAATGATTGGGTCTAAAGCCTGAGTGACTGTCTATGAGTAAATTGTTCTCTTGCATGTGTCGTAGAGTTATTTTCTATATGTGTTTTTGAGTGGTTTTGATAATGACGATAATATGGATATTGGTCTATAGTTGGTAAGATCGCTGGAGGAGCCAGTTTTAAAGCGAGGATACACCTTAGCAGTTTTAAAAGCAGCATAACGTAAGATCTTATTACTAATATCATCAAGCCCAGCTGTATTGTTGTTTTTTTAAGGATAAGAGATAGCTGTAAAGTTCACTGACTGTTAAGAATGGAATGTGTAACTGTTTAAAATCAGTACATCTGCTGTCCAGGAATGCATGTAGGAAACTCTCTGTTGTAGAGATCGGAACAACAACACAACTCCTTCAGATCATCAGAGGAAGTACCTCCCCCCCCCCCCCCCACTCAGACAAGTGTTTCTGCCCTATTAAACTCCTGACACTCTAAGAGGGGTGGGCCCCTCTGGGTCATGACTCCCAGAGATCTTGTGAGTTGTTGCTTTTTTCATCCCGGGATTGCACTTTGAAGTGCGTCTTTAGCGATTTAGCTACGGAGGACTGGTATTGGTTGTGGCAAACGACATTTATGTTCTCAATTCTTGTTTCGCATACTCCACAGCCAGCATGAAGCCTTTTCTGCTGTTTCTGAAAGGCTTTTCAATGCCCTTGCTCTTGCTTGTCCCTTTATTCCCAGTTGCTTACATAGATCGTATGGTGATGTTTGTAGTTCATGTTAAGTCGCACACAGGAGCTGGTATTGATGATATAAGAACGTTGATTTCGTCTCTGAAATGTATACTGATGTGTGTGTGTGAGAGAGAGAGAGAGAGAGAGAGAGAGGAGAGAGAGAGAGGAGAGAGAGAGGAGAGAGAGAAAGAGAGAGAGAGAGAGAGATAGCTGAACGGATTAACTAAATGGCACGGACAAAGAACACAAGCACATCTTATAATCAGCACTCAAAGCAGGGAATTGTAAAAAAGCAAGATGATCAATCCCAGTCGGCAGGGCAGCAGATAGATAGATCTATTACTGATTTTCTTTCTTCCAGTAATTACCAAAGTTTATCACTGTAATCTAATACCTCTTGGCGACATTTTAGGCAATTAAATCTGTATAAAACATCTCCATGAAAAGTACACTAGCTGTCAAGGAGGTTAAACAAATTGCGTCAGAGAGGAAAAAAAACAAAACCATCTTTGTAATGTTAGAGAAGGGATGGAAAACCTGAGGTTCGCACATTCCTTGCCACGCAGCACACTCCATAGTCTTAACATTTGGTTGGTTACTAGAAATTGCACGCCACGTTGGCATCGTCGTGATTGGCCGAACTAAGTCACGTGGGCTGTGATCAGAAAGACTATTGGTTGGAACTCTTCTATTAAATGAAATGACAGAAAACGGCTGACGCGGCTAAACCTACTCGCTTTATTTATTTCTCTTGGAACCGGTTCTTTCGGTACCCTTTAGGTAAGTACTAATGGAACCGGTTCTTGCAATCGATTCCTCGAGCTACTGAAGTGGCTGGAACAGTGAACCCTGTATGGAAGGGGTGTCCCTAATGCGAAATTCCGTTATATCGAATGTAAATTTGGGGGGGGGGGGAGAGGGGGGAAGGGGCAGTGCCGTCTTAATGCATGGGCCCACATGAACATCTATGAATTCCTAACATTACAAGCACAGGTTAGAGAGGAATGGTGAAGCCCTAGTGCATTACTTTGCTGTTAAGACGGCCCTTTGTGTGTGTGTGTGTATGGGGGGGGGGAGCAGGTTTTTAAAAAAAATCTATTTAATAAATGTTTTTATATATGTGTATATACACACATACAGTCAGTCAGTCAATCATTTGCATGTCCCTTGCGGAACTTTACCGCCCTAACAGCTCTCCTGTAGGTCTCTCGGTTGTCAGCAAGACGGCCTGCTGCCGATGCATTCGTTTGCAGATCATCAACGATGTCTTGCAGCCATCTTCGCCTTGGTCTTCCTCTCTTTCTCTTCCCCCATTATGTACCCTTCCAAGACTGTCTTCCCTAGATTATCATGCAGTATGTACGGTATAAAATTATTACATTATAATAAAGAATATGCAATATCTACTCATTTTTTTTTTCTGTCAGTGTAGTTGAGGAGTATTTTACTATGACCGTAGTGGTAGTAGTGGTAGTAGTGGTAGTAGTGGTAGTAGTGGTAGTAGTGGTAGTAGTCTTTACTCAGTGTCTGAAGGTGAATCACCGGCTTCAGGTTCTTCCAGTATGTGCAACGAGGCACCGGTGTCACCTGTTTATTGTTTGAGTCGTCTTCGTGGCACTCCAGACATGTCCACTGGTGCTCTGATCCTTTCTCAACAAATCCATCAACATCCTGCGGCTGACAGTGCTTGAAGAATGTTGTGATGTAATGGAGGCACTGGTGTCATCTGTCTGTTTGTAGACGGTTGTGATGTAATGGAGGCACTGGTGTCATCTGTTTGTTTGTAGACGGTTGTGATGTAATGGAGGCACTGGTGTCATCTGTTTGTTTGTATACGGTTGTGATGTAATGGAGGCACTGGTGTCATCTGTTTGTTTGTAGACGGTTGTGATGTAATGGAGGCACTGGTGTCATCTGTCTGTTTGTAGACGGTTGTGATGTAATGGAGGCACTGGTGTCATCTGTTTGTTTGTAGACGGTTGTGATGTAATGGAGGCACTGGTGTGATCTGTTTGTTTGTAGACGGTTGTGATGTAATGGAGGCACTGGTGTGATCTGTTTGTTTGTAGACGGTTGTGATGTAATGGAGGCACTGGTGTGATCTGTTTGTTTGTAGACGGTTGTGATGTAATGGAGGCACTGGTGTGATCTGTTTGTTTGTAGACGGTTGTGGTATAATGGAGGCACTGGTGTGATCTGTTTGTTTGTAGACGGTTGTGATGTAATGGAGGCACTGGTGTGATCTGTTTGTTTGTAGACGGTTGTGATGTAATGGAGGCACTGGTGTGATCTGTTTGTTTGTAGACGGTTGTGATGTAATGGAGGCACTGGTGTGATCTGTTTGTTTGTAGACGGTTGTGATGTAATGGAGGCACTGGTGTGATCTGTTTGTTTGTAGACGGTTGTGATGTAATGGAGGCACTGGTGTCGTCTGTTTGTTTGTAGATGGTTATGGTATAATGGAGGCACTGGTGTGATCTGTTTGTTTGTAGACGGTTGTGATGTAATGGATGCACTGGTGTGATCTGTTTGTTTGTAGACGGTTGTGATGTAATGGAGGCACTGGTGTGATCTGTCTGTTTGTAGACGGTTGTGATGTAATGGAGGCACTGGTGTGATCTGTTTGTTTGTAGACGGTTGTGATGTAATGGAGGCACTGGTGTGATCTGTTTGTTTGTAGACAGTTGTGATGTAATGGAGGCACTGGTGTGATCTGTTTTTTTGTAGACGGTTGTGATGTAATGGAGGCACTGGTGTGATCTGTTTGTTTGTAGATGGTTGTGATGTAATGGAGGCACTGGTGTGATCTGTTTGTTTGTAGACGGTTGTGATGTAATGGAGGCACTGGTGTCATCTGTTTGTTTGTAGACGGTTGTGATGTATAAGCAGAT